>CM048745.1:764352889-764377889 GCA_026315105.1 Locusta migratoria
TTAAGCTCTGGTTCCCGAAAGGGAGCTTGGGTTCGAACCCCACATCTGACAACGAATTTTACCATTTATTAACCTATTTAGTATGCGTAATTCCGAAAAACCAAATGAAAATCCCTTACAAGTGCTTACGATTCTTAGAGAAGAGGCTTGCCAAAGGCGCCTAGCTGCACAGGTCAGATTGGCCGAGCGGTCTAAGGCGCCAGATTTAAGCTCTGGTTCCCGAAAGGGAGCGTGGGGTTCGAACCCCACATCTGACTACGAATTTTACCATTTATTAACCTATTTAGTATGCGTAATTCCGAAAAAACCAAATGAAAATCCCTTACAAGTTCTTACGATTCTTAGAGAAGAGGCTTGCCAAAGGCGCCTAGCTGCACAGGTCAGATTGGCCGAGCGGTCTAATGCGCCAGATTTAAGCTCTGGTTCCCGAAAGGGAGCGTGGGTTCGAACCCCACATCTGACAACGAATTTTTACCATTTATTAACCTATTTAGTATGCGTAATTCCGAAAAACCAAATGAAAATCCCTTACAAGTGCTTACGATTCTTAGAGAAGAGGCCTTGCCAAAGGCGCCTAGCTGCACAGGTCAGATTGGCCGAGCGGTCTAAGGCGCCAGATTTAAGCTCTGGTTCCCGAAAGGGAGCGTGGGTTCGAACCCCACATCTGACAACGAATTTTACCATTTATTAACCTATTTAGTATGCGTAATTCCGAAAAAACCAAATGAAAATCCCTTACAAGTGCTTACGATTCTTAGAGAAGAGGCTTGCCAAAGGCGCCTAGCTGCACAGGTCAGATTGGCCGAGCGGTCTAAGGCGCCAGATTTAAGCTCTGGTTCCCGAAAGGGAGCGAGGGGTTCGAACCCCACATCTGACAACGAATTTTACCATTTATTAACCTATTTAGTATGCGTAATTCCGAAAAACCAAATGAAAATCCCTTACAAGTGCTTACGATTCTTAGAGAAGAGGCTTGCCAAAGGCGCCTAGCTGCACAGGTCAGATTGGCCGAGCGGTCTAAGGCGCCAGATTTAAGCTCTGGTTCCCGAAAGGGAGCGTGGGTTCGAACCCCACATCTGACAACGAATTTTACCATTTATTAACCTATTTAGTATGCGTAATTCCGAAAAACCAAATGAAAATCCCTTACAAGTGCTTACGATTCTTAGAGAAGAGGCTTGCCAAAGGCGCCTAGCTGCACAGGTCAGATTGGCCGAGCGGTCCTAAGGCGCCAGATTTAAGCTCTGGTTCCCGAAAGGGAGCGTGGGTTCGAACCCCACATCTGACAACGAATTTTACCATTTATTAACCTATTTAGTATGCGTAATTCCGAAAAACCAAATGAAAATCCCTTACAAGTGCTTACGATTCTTAGAGAAGAGGCTTGCCAAAGGCGCCTAGCTGCACAGGTCAGATTGGCCGAGCGGTCTAAGGCGCCAGATTTAAGCTCTGGTTCCCGAAAGGGAGCGTGGGTTCGAACCCCACATCTGACAACGAATTTTACCATTTATTAACCTATTTAGTATGCGTAATTCCGAAAAACCAAATGAAAATCCCTTACAAGTGCTTACGATTCTTAGAGAAGAGGCTTGCCAAAGGCGCCTAGCTGCACAGGTCAGATTGGCCGAGCGGTCTAAGGCGCCAGATTTAAGCTCTGGTTCCCGAAACGGAGGCGTGGGTTCGAACCCCACATCTGACAACGAATTTTACCATTTATTAACCTATTTAGTATGCGTAATTCCGAAAAACCAAATGAAAATCCCTTACAAGTGCTTACGATTCTTAGAGAAGAGGCTTGCCAAAGGCGCCTAGCTGCACAGGTCAGATTGGCCCGAGCGGTCTAAGGCGCCAGATTTAAGCTCTGGTTCCCGAAAGGGGAGCGTGGTTTCGAACCCCACATCTGACAACGAATTTTACCATTTATTAACCTAATTAGTATGCGTAATTCCGAAAAACCAAATGAAAATCCCTTACAAGTGCTTACGATTCTTAGAGAAGAGGCTTGCCAAAGGCGCCTAGCTGCACAGGGTCAGATTGGCTGAGCGGTCTAATGCGCCAGATTTAAGCTCTGGTTCCCGAAACGGAGCGTGGGTTCGAACCCCACATCTGACAACGAATTTTACCATTTATTAACCTATTTAGTATGCGTAATTCCGAAAAAACCAAATGGAAAATCCCTTACAAGTGCTTACGATTCTTAGAGAAGAGGCTTGCCAATGGCGCCTAGCTGCACAGGTCAGATTGGCCGAGCGGTCTAAGGCGCCAGATTTAAGCTCTGGTTCCCGAAAGGGAGCGTGGGTTCGAAACCCCCACATCTGACAACGAATTTTACCATTTATTAACCTATTTAGTATGCGTAATTCCGAAAAACCAAATGAAAATCCCTTACAAGTGCTTACGATTCTTAGAGAAGAGGCTTGCCAAAGGCGCCTAGCTGCACAAGTCAGATTGGCCGAGCGGTCTAAGGCGCCAGATTTAAGCTCTGGTTCCCGAAAGGGAGCGTGGGTTCGAACCCCACATCTGACAACGAATTTTACCATTTATTAACCTATTTAGTATGCGTAATTCCGAAAAACCAAATGAAAATCCCTTACAAGTGCTTACGATTCTTAGAGAAGAGGCTTGCCAAAGGCGCCTAGCTGCACAGGTCAGATTGGCCGAGCGGTCTAAGGCTGCCAGATTTAAGCTCTGGTTCCCGAAAGGGAGCGTGGGTTCGAACCCCACATCTGACAACGAATTTTACCATTTATTAACCTATTTAGTATGCGTAATTCCGAAAAAACCAAATGAAAATCCCTTACAAGTGCTTACGATTCTTAGAGAAGAGGCTTGCCAAAGGCGCCTAGCTGCACAGGTCAGATTGGCCGAGCGGTCTAAGGCGCCAGATTTAAGCTCTGGTTCCCGAAAGGGAGCGTGGGTTCGAACCCCACATCTGACAACGAATTTTACCATTTATTAACCTATTTAGTATGCGTAATTCGAAAAACCAAATGAAAATCCCTTACAAGTGCTTACGATTCTTAGAGAAGAGGCTTGCCAAAGGCGCCTAGCTGCACAGGTCAGATTGGCCGAGCGGTCTAAGGCGCCAGATTTAAGCTCTGGTTCCCGAAAGGGAGCGTGGGTTCGAACCCCACATCTGACAACGAATTTTACCATTTATTAACCTATTTAGTATGCGTAATTCCGAAAAACCAAATGAAAATCCCTTACAAGTGCTTACGATTCTTAGAGAAGAGGCTTGCCAAAGGCGCCTAGCTGCACAGGTCAGATTGGCCGAGCGGTATAAGGCGCCAGATTTAAGCTCTGGTTCCCGAAAGGGAGCGTGGGTTCGAACCCCACATCTGACAACGAATTTTACCATTTATTAACCTATTTAGTATGCGTAATTCCGAAAAACCAAATGAAAATCCCTTACAAGTGCTTACGATTCTTAGAGAAGAGGCTGCCAAAGGCGCCCTAGCTGCACAGGTCAGATTGGCCGAGCGGTCTAAGGCGACAGATTTACGCTCTGGTTCCCGAAAGGGAGCGTGGGTTCGAACCCCACATCTGACAACGAATTTTACCATTTATTAACCTATTTAGTATGCGTAATTCCGAAAAAACCAAATGAAAATCCCTTACAAGTGCTTACGATTCTTAGAGAAGAGGCTTGCCAAAGGCGCCTAGCTGCACAGGTCATATTGGCCGAGCGGTCCAAGGCGCCAGATTTAAGCTCTGGTTCCCGAAAGGGAGCGTGGGTTCGAACCCCACATCTGACAACGAATTTTACCATTTATTAACCTATTTAGTATGCGTAATTCCGAAAAACCAAATGAAAATCTCTTACAAGTGCTTACGATTCTTAGAGAAGAGGCTTGCCAAAGGCGCCTAGCTGCACAGGTCAGATTGGCCGAGCGGTCCAAGGCGCCAGATTTAAGCTCTGGTTCCCGAAAGGGAGCGTGGGTTCGAACCCCACATCTGACAACGAATTTTACCATTTATTAACCTATTTAGTATGCGTAATTCCGAAAAACCAAATGAAAATCCCTTACAAGTGCTTACGATTCTTAGAGAAGAGGCTTGCCAAAGGCGCCTAGCTCCACAGGTCAGATTGGCCGAGCGGTCTAAGGCGCCAGATTTAAGCTCTGGTTCCCGAAAGGGAGCGTGGTTTCGAACCCCAGATCTGACAACGAATTTTACCATTTATTAACCTATTTAATATGCGTAATTCCGAAAACCCAAATGAAAATCCCTTACAAGTGCTTACGATTCTTAGAGAAGAGGCTTGCCAAAGGCGCTTAGCTGCACAAGTCAGATTGGCCGAGCGGTCTAAGGCGCCAGATTTAAGCTCTGGTTCCCGAAAGGGAGCGTGGGTTCGAACCCCACATCTGACAACGAATTTTACCATTTATTAACCTATTTAGTATGCGTAATTCCGAAAAACCAAATGAAAATCCCTTACAAGTGCTTACGATTCTTAGAGAAGAGGCTTGCCAAAGGCGCCTAGCTGCACAGGTCAGATTGGCCGAGCGGTCTAAGGCGCCAGATTTAAGCTCTGGTTCCCGAAAGGGAGCGTGGGTTCGAACCCCACATCTGACAACGAATTTTACCATTTATTAACCTATTTAGTATGCGTAATTCCGAAAAACCAAATGAAAATCCCTTACAAGTGCTTACGATTCTTAGAGAAGAGGCTTGCCAAAGGCGCCTAGCTGCACAGGTCAGATTGGCCGAGCGGTCTAAGGCGCCAGATTTAAGCTCTGGTTCCCGAAAGGGAGCGTGGGTTCGAACCCCACATCTGACAACGAATTTTACCATTTATTAACCTATTTAGTATGCGTAATTCCGAAAAAACCAAATGAAAATCCCTTACAAGTGCTTACGATTCTTAGAGAAGAGGCTTGCCAAAGGCGCCTAGCTGCACAGGTCAGATTGGCCGAGCGGTCTAAGGCGCCAGATTTAAGCTCTGGTTCCCGAAAGGGAGCGTGGGTTCGAACCCCACATCTGGCAACGAATTTTACCATTTATTAACCTATTTAGTATGCGTAATTCCGAAAAACCAAATGAAAATCCCTTACAAGTGCTTACGATTCTTAGAGAAGAGGCTTGCCAAAGGCGCCTAGCTGCACAGGTCATATTGGCCGAGCGGTCCAAGGCGCCAGATTTAAGCTCTGGTTCCCGAAAGGGAGCGTGGGTTCGAACCCCACATCTGACAACGAATTTTACCATTTATTAACCTATTTAGTATGCGTAATTCCGAAAAACCAAATGAAAATCTCTTACAAGTGCTTACGATTCTTAGAGAAGAGGCTTGCCAAAGGCGCCTAGCTGCACAGGTCAGATTGGCCGAGCGGTCCAAGGCGCCAGATTTAAGCTCTGGTTCTCCGAAAGGGAGCGTGGGTTCGAACCCCACATCTGACAACGAATTTTACCATTTATTAACCTATTTAGTATGCGTAATTCCGAAAAAACCAAATGAAAATCCCTTACAAGTGCTTACGATTCTTAGAGAAGAGGCTTGCCAAAGGCGCCTAGCTGCACAGGTCAGATTGGCCGAGCGGTCTAAGGCGCCAGATTTAAGCTCTGGTTCCCGAAAGGGAGCGTGGTTTCGAACCCCAGATCTGACAACGAATTTTACCATTTATTAACCTATTTAATATGCGTAATTCCGAAAACCCAAATGAAAATCCCTTACAAGTGCTTACGATTCTTAGAGAAGAGGCTTGCCAAAGGCGCTTAGCTGCACAAGTCAGATTGGCCGAGCGGTCTAAGGCGCCAGATTTAAGCTCTGGTTCCCGAAAGGGGAGCGTGGGTTCGAACCCCACATCTGACAACGAATTTTACCATTTATTAACCTATTTAGTATGCGTAATTCCGAAAAACCAAATGAAAATCCCTTACAAGTGCTTACGATTCTTAGAGAAGAGGCTTGCCAAAGGCGCCTAGCTGCACAGGTCAGATTGCCGAGCGGTCTAAGGCGCCAGATTTAAGCTCTGGTTCCCGAAAGGGAGCGTGGGTTCGAACCCCACATCTGACAACGAATTTTACCATTTATTAACCTATTTAGTATGCGTAATTCCGAAAAACCAAATGAAAATCCCTTACAAGTGCTTACGATTCTTAGAGAAGAGGCTTGCCAAAAGGCGCCTAGCTGCACAGGTCAGATTGGCCGAGCGGTCTAAGGCGCCAGATTTAAGCTCTGGTTCCCGAAAGGGAGCGTGGGTTCGAACCCCACATCTGACAACGAATTTTACCATTTATTAACCTATTTAGTATGCGTAATTCCGAAAAACCAAATGAAAATCCCTTACAAGTGCTTACGATTCTTAGAGAAGAGGCTTGCCAAAGGCGCCTAGCTGCACAGGTCAGATTGGCCGAGCGGTCTAAGGCGCCAGATTTAAGCTCTGGTTCCCGAAAGGGAGCGTGGGTTCGAACCCCACATCTGGCAACGAATTTTACCATTTATTAACCTATTTAGTATGCGTAATTCCGAAAAACCAAATGAAAATCCCTTACAAGTGCTTACGATTCTTAGAGAAGAGGCTTGCCAAAGGCGCCTAGCTGCACAGGTCAGATTGGCCGAGCGGTATAAGGCGCCAGATTTAAGCTCTGGTTCCCGAAAGGGAGCGTGGGTTCGAACCCCACATCTGACAACGAATTTTACCATTTATTAACCTATTTAGTATGCGTAATTCCGAAAAACCAAATGAAAATCCCTTACAAGTGCTTACGATTCTTAGAGAAGAGGCTTTGCCAAAGGCGCCCTAGCTGCACAGGTCAGATTGGCCGAGCGGTCCAAGGCGCCAGATTTAAGCTCTGGTTCCCGAAAGGGAGCGTGGGTTCGAACCCCACATCTGACAACGAATTTTACCATTTATTAACCTATTTAGTATGCGTAATTCCGAAAAAACCAAATGAAAATCCCTTACAAGTGCTTACGATTCTTAGAGAAGAGGCTTGCCAAAGGCGCCTAGCTGCACAGGTCAGATTGGCCGAGCGGGTCCAAGGCGCCAGATTTAAGCTCTGGTTCCCGAAAGGGAGCGTGGGGTTCGAACCCCACATCTGACAACGAATTTTACCATTTATTAACCTATTTAGTATGCGTAATTCCGAAAAACCAAATGAAAATCCCTTACAAGTGCATACGATTCTTAGAGAAGAGGCTTGCCAAAGGCGCCTAGCTGCACAGGTCAGATTGGCCGAGCGGTCTAAGGCGCCAGATTTAAGCTCTGGTTCCCGAAAGGGAGCGTGGTTTCGAACCCCACATCTGACAACGAATTTTACCATTTATTAACCTATTTAGTATGCGTAATTCCGAAAACCCAAATGAAAATCCCTTACCAGTGCTTACGATTCTTAGAGAAGAGGCTTGCCAAAGGCGCTTAGCTGCACAAGTCAGATTGGCCGAGCGGTCTAAGGCGCCAGATTTAAGCTCTGGTTCCCGAAAGGGAGCGTGTGTTCGAACCCCACATCTGACAACGAATTTTACCATTTATTAACCTATTTAGTATGCGTAATTCCGAAAACCAAATGAAAAATCCCTTACAAGTGCTTACGATTCTTAGAGAAGAGGCTTGCCAAAGGCGCCTAGCTGCACAGGTCAGATTGGCCCGAGCGGTCCTAAGGCGCCAGATTTTAAGCTCTGGTTCCCGAAAGGGAGCGTGGGTTCGAACCCCACATCTGACAACGAATTTTACCATTTATTAACCTATTTAGTATGCGTAATTCCGAAAAACCAAATGAAAATCCCTTACAAGTGCTTACGATTCTTAGAGAAGAGGCTTGCCAAAGGCGCCTAGCTGCACAGGTCAGATTGGCCGAGCGGTCTAAGGCGCCAGATTTAAGCTCTGGTTCCCGAAAGGGAGCGTGGGTTCGAACCCCACATCTGACAACGAATTTTACCATTTATTAACCTATTTAGTATGCGTAATTCCGAAAAACCAAATGAAAATCCCTTACAAGTGCTTACGATTCTTAGAGAAGAGGCTTGCCAAAGGCGCCTAGCTGCACAGGTCAGATTGGCCCGAGCGGTCTAAGGCGCCAGATTTAAGCTCTGTTTCCCGAAAGGGAGCGTGGGTTCGAACCCCACATCTGACAACGATATTTTACCATTTATTAACCTATTTAGTATGCGTAATTCCGAAAAACCAAATGAAAATCCCTTACAAGTGCTTACGATTCTTAGAGAAGAGGCTTGCCAAAGGCGCCTAGCTGCACAGGTCAGATTGGCCGAGCGGGTCTAAGGCGCCAGATTTAAGCTCTGGTTCCCGAAAGGGAGCGTGGGTTCGAACCCCACATCTGACAACGAATTTTACCATTTATTAACCTATTTAGTATGCGTAATTCCGAAAAACCAAATGAAAATCCCTTACAAGTGCTTACGATTCTTAGAGAAGAGGCTTGCCAAAGGCGCCTAGCTGCACAGGTCAGATTGGCCGAGCGGTCCTAAGGCGCCAGATTTAAGCTCTGGTTCCCGAAAGGGAGCGTGGGTTCGAACCCCACATCTGACAACGAATTTTACCATTTATTAACCTATTTAGTATGCGTAATTCCGAAAAACCAAATGAAAATCCCTTACAAGTGCTTACGATTCTTAGAGAAGAGGCTTGCCAAAGGCGCCTAGCTGCACAGGTCAGATTGGCCGAGCGGTCCAAGGCGCCAGATTTAAGCTCTGGTTCCCGAAAGGGAGCGTGGGTTCGAACCCCACATCTGACAACGAATTTTACCATTTATTAACCTATTTAGTATGCGTAATTCCGAAAAAACCAAATGAAAATCCCTTACAAGTGCTTACGATTCTTAGAGAAGAGGCTTGCCAAAGGCGCCTAGCTGCACAGGTCAGATTGGCCGAGCGGTCTAAGGCGCCAGATTTAAGCTCTGGTTCCCGAAAGGGAGCGTGGGTTCGAACCCCACATCTGACAACGAATTTTACCATTTATTGACCTATTTAGTATGCGTAATTCCGAAAACCAAATGAAAAATCACTTACAAGTGCTTACGATTCTTAGAGAAGAGGCTTGCCAAAGGCGCCTAGCTGCACAGGTCAGATTGGCCGAGCGGTCTAAGGCGCCAGATTTAAGCTCTGGTTCCCGAAAGGGAGCGTGGGTTCGAACCCCACATCTGACAACGAATTTTACCATTTATTAACCTATTTAGTATGCGTAATTCCGAAAAACCAAATGAAAATCCCTTACAAGTGCTTACGATTCTTAGAGAAGAGGCTTGCCAAAGGCGCCTAGCTGCACAGGTCAGATTGGCCGAGCGGTCTAAGGCGCCAGATTTAAGCTCTGGTTCCCGAAAGGGAGCGTGGGTTCGAACCCCACATCTGACAACGAATTTTTACCATTTATTAACCTATTTAGTATGCGTAATTCCGAAAAACCAAATGAAAATCCCTTACAAGTGCTTACGATTCTTAGAGAAGAGGCTCTTGCCAAAGGCGCCTAGCTGCACGGGTCAGATTGGCCGAGCGGTCTAAGGCGCCAGATTTAAGCTCTGGTTCCCGAAAGGGAGCGTGGGTTCGAACCCCACATCTGACAACGAATTTTACCATTTATTAACCTATTTAGTATGCGTAATTCCGAAAAACCAAATGAAAATCCCTTACAAGTGCTTACGATTCTTAGA
This sequence comes from Locusta migratoria, assembly GCA_026315105.1. Classification (NCBI taxonomy): domain Eukaryota; kingdom Metazoa; phylum Arthropoda; class Insecta; order Orthoptera; family Acrididae; genus Locusta; species Locusta migratoria. The sequence continues at coordinate 764,362,496 of CM048745.1, forward strand.
GAAGAGGCTTGCCAAAGGCGCCTAGCTGCACAGGTCAGATTGGCCGAGCGGTCTAAGGCGCCAGATTTAAGCTCTGGTTCCCGAAAGGTAGCGTGGGTTCGAACCCCACATCTGACAACGAATTTTACCATTTATTAACCTATTTAGTATGCGTAATTCCGAAAAAACCAAAATGAAAATCCCTTACAAGTGCTTACGATTCTTAGAGAAGAGGCTTGCCAAAGGCGCCTAGCTGCACAGGTCAGATTGGCCGAGCGGTCTAAGGCGCCAGATTTAAGCTCTGGTTCCCGAAAGGGAGCGTGGGTTCGAACCCCACATCTGACAACGAATTTTACCATTTATTAACCTATTTAGTATGCGTAATTCCGAAAAACCAAATGAAAATCCCTTACAAGTGCTTACGATTCTTAGAGAAGAGGCTTGCCAAAGGCGCCTAGCTGCACAGGTCAGATTGGCCGAGCGGTCTAAGGCGCCAGATTTAAGCTCTGGTTCCCGAAAGGGAGCGTGGGTTCGAACCCCACATCTGACAACGAATTTTACCATTTATTAACCTATTTAGTATGCGTAATTCCGATAAACCAAATGAAAATCCCTTACAAGTGCTTACGATTCTTAGAGAAGAGGCTTGCCAAAGGCGCCTAGCTGCACAGGTCAGATTGGCCGAGCGGTCTAAGGCGCCAGATTTAAGCTCTGGTTCCCGAAAGGGAGCGTGGGTTCGAACCCCACATCTGACAACGAATTTTACCATTTATTAACCTATTTAGTATGCGTAATTCCGAAAAACCAAATGAAAATCCCTTACAAGTGCTTACGATTCTTAGAGAAGAGGCTTGCCAAAGGCGCCTAGCTGCACAGGTCAGATTGGCCGAGCGGTCTAAGGCGCCAGATTTAAGCTCTGGTTCCCGAAAGGGAGCGTGGGTTCGAACCCCCACATCTGACAACGAATTTTACCATTTATTAACCTATTTAGTATGCGTAATTCCGAAAAATCAAATGAAAATCCCTTACAAGTGCTTACGATTCTTAGAGAAGAGGCTTGCCAAAGGCGCCTAGCTGCACAGGTCAGATTGGCCGAGCGGTCTAAGGCGCCAGATTTAAGCTCTGGTTCCCGAAAGGGAGCGTGGGTTCGAATCGAACCCCACATCTGACAACGAATTTTACCATTTATTAACCTATTTAGTATGCGTAATTCCGAAAAACCAAATGAAAATCCCTTACAAGTGCTTACGATTCTTAGAGAAGAGGCTTGCCAAAGGCGCCTAGCTGCACAGGTCAGATTGGCCGAGCGGTCTAAGGCGCCAGATTTAAGCTCTGGTTCCCGAAAGGGAGCGTGGGTTCGAACCCCACATCTGACAACGAATTTTACCATTTATTAACCTATTTAGTATGCGTAATTCCGAAAAACCAAATGAAAATCCCTTACAAGTGCTTACGATTCTTAGAGAAGAGGCTTGCAAAGGCGCCTAGCTGCACAGGTCAGATTGGCCGAGCGGTCTAAGGCGCCAGATTTAAGCTCTGGTTCCCGAAAGGGAGCGTGGGTTCGAACCCCACAACTGACAACGAATTTTACCATTTATTAACCTATTTAGTATGCGTAATTCCGAAAAACCAAATGAAAATCCTTACAAGTGCTTACGATTCTTAGAGAAGAGGCTTGCCAAAGGCGCCTAGCTGCACAGGTCAGATTGGCCGAGCGGTCTAAGGCGCCAGATTTAAGCTCTGGTTCCCGAAAGGGAGCGTGGGTTCGAACCCCACATCTGACAACGAATTTTACCATTTATTAACCTATTTAGTATGCGTAATTCCGAAAAACAAATGAAAATCCCTTACAAGTGCTTACGATTCTTAGAGAAGAGGCTTGCCAAAGGCGCCTAGCTGCACAGGTCAGATTGGCCGAGCGGTCTAAGGCGCCAGATTTAAGCTCTGGTTCCCGAAAGGGAGCGTGGGTTCGAACCCCACATCTGACAACGAATTTTACCATTTATTAACCTATTTAGTATGCGTAATTCCGAAAAACCAAATGAAAATCCCTTACAAGTGCTTACGATTCTTAGAGAAGAGGCTTGCCAAAGGCGCCTAGCTGCACAGGTCAGATTGGCCGAGCGGTCTAAGGCGCCAGATTTAAGCTCTGGTTCCCGAAAGGGAGCGTGGGTTCGAACCCCACATCTGACAACGAATTTTACCATTTATTAACCTATTTAGTATGCGTAATTCCGAAAAACCAAATGAAAATCCCTTACAAGTGCTTACGATTCTTAGAGAAGAGGCTTGCCAAAGGCGCCTAGCTGCACAGGTCAGATTGGCCGAGCGGTCTAAGGCGCCAGATTTAAGCTCTGGTTCCCGAAAGGGAGCGTGGGTTCGAACCCCACATCTGACAACGAATTTTACCATTTATTAACCTATTTAGTATGCGTAATTCCGAAAAACCAAATGAAAATCCCTTACAAGTGCTTACGATTCTTAGAGAAGAGGCTTGCCAAAGGCGCCTAGCTGCACAGGTCAGATTGGCCGAGCGGTCTAAGGCGCCAGATTTAAGCTCTGGTTCCCGAAAGGGAGAGTGGGTTCGAACCCCACATCTGACAACGAATTTTACCATTTATAAACCTATTTAGTATGCGTAATTCCGAAAAACCAAATGAAAATCCCTTACAAGTGCTTACGATTCTTAGAGAAGAGGCTTGCCAAAGGCGCCTAGCTGCACAGGTCAGATTGGCCGAGCGGTCTAAGGCGCCAGATTTAAGCTCTGGTTCCCGAAAGGGAGCGTGGGTTCGAACCCCACATCTGACAAATAATTTTACCATTTATTAACCTATTTAGTATGCGTAATTCCGAAAAACCAAATGAAAATCCCTTACAAGTGCTTACGATTCTTAGAGAAGAGGCTTGCCAAAGGCGCCTAGCTGCACAGGTCAGATTGGCCGAGCGGTCTAAGGCGCCAGATTTAAGCTCTGGTTCCCGAAAGGGAGCGTGGGTTCGAACCCCACATCTGACAACGAATTTTACCATTTATTAACCTATTTAGTATGCGTAATTCCGAAAAACCAAATGAAAATCCCTTACAAGTGCTTACGATTCTTAGAGAAGAGGCTTGCCAAGGGCGCCTAGCTGCACAGGTCAGATTGGCCGAGCGGTCTAAGGCGCCAGATTTAAGCTCTGGTTCCCGAAAGGGAGCGTGGGTTCGAACCCCACATCTGACAACGAATTTTACCATTTATTAACCTATTTAGTATGCGTAATTCCGAAAAACCAAATGAAAATCCCTTACAAGTGCTTACGATTCTTAGAGAAGAGGCTTGCCAAGGGCGCCTAGCTGCACAGGTCAGATTGGCCGAGCGGTCTAAGGCGCCAGATTTAAGCTCTGGTTCCCGAAAGGGAGCGTGGGTTCGAACCCCACATCTGACAACGAATTTTACCATTTATTAACCTATTTAGTATGCGTAATTCCGAAAAACCAAATGAAAATCCCTTACAAGTGCTTACGATTCTTAGAGAAGAGGCTTGCCAAGGGCGCCTAGCTGCACAGGTCAGATTGGCCGAGCGGTCTAAGGCGCCAGATTTAAGCTCTGGTTCCCGAAAGGGAGAGTGGGTTCGAACCCCACATCTGACAACGAATTTTACCATTTATAAACCTATTTAGTATGCGTAATTCCGAAAAACCAAATGAAAATCCCTTACAAGTGCTTACGATTCTTAGAGAAGAGGCTTGCCAAAGGCGCCTAGCTGCACAGGTCAGATTGGCCGAGCGGTCTAAGGCGCCAGATTTAAGCTCTGGTTCCCGAAAGGGAGCGTGGGTTCGAACCCCACATCTGACAAATAATTTTACCATTTATTAACCTATTTAGTATGCGTAATTCCGAAAAACCAAATGAAAATCCCTTACAAGTGCTTACGATTCTTAGAGAAGAGGCTTGCCAAAGGCGCCTAGCTGCACAGGTCAGATTGGCCGAGCGGTCTAAGGCGCCAGATTTAAGCTCTGGTTCCCGAAAGGGAGCGTGGGTTCGAACCCCACATCTGACAACGAATTTTACCATTTATTAACCTATTTAGTATGCGTAATTCCGAAAAACCAAATGAAAATCCCTTACAAGTGCTTACGATTCTTAGAGAAGAGGCTTGCCAAGGGCGCCTAGCTGCACAGGTCAGATTGGCCGAGCGGTCTAAGGCGCCAGATTTAAGCTCTGGTTCCCGAAAGGGAGCGTGGGTTCGAACCCCACATCTGACAACGAATTTTACCATTTATTAACCTATTTAGTATGCGTAATTCCGAAAAACCAAATGAAAATCCCTTACAAGTGCTTACGATTCTTAGAGAAGAGGCTTGCCAAAGGCGCCTAGCTGCACAGGTCAGATTGGCCGAGCGGTCTAAGGCGCCAGATTTAAGCTCTGGTTCCCGAAAGGGAGCGTGGGTTCGAACCCCACATCTGGCAACGAATTTTACCATTTATTAACCTATTTAGTATGCGTAATTCCGAAAAACCAAATGAAAATCCCTTACAAGTGCTTACGATTCTTAGAGAAGAGGCTTGCCAAAGGCGCCTAGCTGCACAGGTCAGATTGGCCGAGCGGTCTAAGGCGCCAGATTTAAGCTCTGGTTCCCGAAAGGGAGCGTGGGTTCGAACCCCACATCTGACAACGAATTTTACCATTTATTAACCTATTTAGTATGCGTAATTCCGAAAAACCAAATGAAAATCCCTTACAAGTGCTTACGATTCTTAGAGAAGAGGCTTGCCAAAGGCACCTAGCTGCACAGGTCAGATTGGCCGAGCGGTCTAAGGCGCCAGATTTAAGCTCTGGTTCCCGAAAGGGAGCGTGGGTTCGAACCCCACATCTGACAACGAATTTTACCATTTATTAACCTATTTAGTATGCGTAATTCCGAAAAACCAAATGAAAATCCCTTACAAGTGCTTACGATTCTTAGAGAAGAGGCTTGCCAAAGGCGCCTAGCTGCACAGGTCTGATTGGCCGAGCGGTCTAAGGCGCCAGATTTAATCTCTGGTTCCCGAAAGGGAGCGTGGGTTCGAACCCCACATCTGACAACGAATTAAGTCTCTTCGGAGTCGTGGCTTCGGCCGGACGTGCCCGCCTGTCCTCCCCGCCTCGGTGCGGCGGACAGGTTGTTTACGTCTGGTGTTTGCGTCGCTGCGGGTCGCGGCGGCGTGCTACTCTACTTTCTACTCATCAATTCAAATAAGTCCGACAATGTCTAGCATTTCTGCGAGTGAAGAACGCGAAAATAATATCCAGGTCCAGTTTCCCCGTAATTCCGACAAGCCCACGGCCTTTGAAATTCATCGTTGGCTCGAGGACGACTTGCTTCTACCGGTCAATGACGTTATCTGTTTACAGTACGACACTTTTATTAACGTGTTGTTTTTGAAACTTGTGTCGGCTGACGTATGTGATAGGATCGTGTGTGTAAATAACGGTGAGCGGAAATTCCGCCACCTTAACGGCAAAATCAGTGCTGTAAAGATCTCGCACGCGGGATTTGGTGTCCACCATGTCCGCGTGTTTAATTTGCCATACGAGATTAGAGACGATACCTTAATTAGACATTTACGACCATACGGTGAGGTGACTAACGTGGTGAGGGAGCGTTGGTCTAGCGATTACAAATACCAAGTTTTTAACGGCATTCGTAGCGTGACGATGGTAGTCCGCCAGCATATACCTTCGTTTCTGTTGGTTAATGGCCATCGAGCATTCGTTTCGTATAACGGCCAGCCACAGACATGCAGTTTCTGCCACGCGGTAGGACACTACCGACTCGAGTGCCCAAAACGTAGGCGTCCGGTGCAATTGGCGCCGGACGCATCTAACTTGGACCAGGGGCGCAGCTACGCCGCCGTGGCTGTCAGCCCGGCCGGCGCTGCCCCCCCCGACCCCCCCGCTTCGCCACGCCGCGACGTGGAAACCGCTTCGGCGGCAGACCCCGCGGCGATGGATACTTCTGTTAGTTTACCTCCCGTTAGTGACGCGACTACTTTGCCTGTGACTGTTGTGCCCGATAGTGTCCGTTCTACCTCCCCCGTGACAGTGAGTAGTCCGGTGCCTGTTGATGTAGATCTGGCTACCGTAAAAACATCTAGTGTAGACCAGGCTACCGACTTGGTGTCAAGTGTAGATCCGGCTACCATCGGGTCTACTGTAGATCCGGCTACCAGCCGGACTACTGTAGATCCGGATACCGTCCGGACAACTGAAGTACCGGCTACCACTCCCACTACTGTAGATCCGGCTACCGCCGAGACTACAGTAGATGAGAATACCGCGGCTCTGAACACCCTTTCCGTATCCCGCACGGAGATGGAGGTAGTCCCTGTCGCTACGACCGCTCCCGCTGTGTTTTCGGTAGCGGGGGATGTGGCCCCGGAAACTGAACCTGTGCCTCGGGCCAGTGTTCAGTCGGAGGCGCCCCCCCCCCCTCGGCCGAGGCGAGTGCGGTCACGCACACGCAGGTCGAGCTCGTCCCGTAGGTCCGGCGGTTCGCGTCGCGATCCCTCCGGGTCCCCTGTTCGGTCCCCGGCGCCGCGACAGCACGTGTCGCGTCGGGACCGCGCAGACCCGGAGCCCGGGTCCCGCAGGCCGCCCCTGCCCCCCCCCTCCGCCCCCCAGCAGCCGACCGCAGCAGCGGGCGGAAGCGGAGCGTTCCTCCGCGGAGTCAACCGCGTTTTCTGTGACAGTTCAGCACCTTCAGTCGCTGCTGTCACAGAAAATGATATCAACTGACGCGGACCTCGCAATGGAGGACGACTCCCCCCCGACAAATAGCTCATCGGCCTTAAAGAGGAAGGCCGAGGACGAGATTTCCCAAGTGTGGAAATCTCGTCAGTCGGTTGGGGTGACGCAGGAGGAGGGGGAGAAACCAGAGCGTGCGACGGAGGGCTTGATTCCGCCCCCGCCGCCCCTCCCCCCCGGCGTGCGCCTCGACTGGTCGGAGGCGCCGCCGGAAGACGAGGACGGGACTTGAACCATGACAAACACATGACGACAGACGTGACCACTTTTTAAATTGTTTTAGCTAGCAGCACGGTTTTACTTGTTTTAGGTAGTTTTACCTTTTAAATTCGCTTTTACAGTGTCTGCACAGTGTTTTACTTGTTGTTTTAATGAGTTAATGTTGTTTTAATGGCTAATCCGGGAACCTATAATATTTTAACAATTAATGTTAGTCGTATGCGCAGCGTGTACAAAGTGATAGCTTTAAGAGATTTTTTATTATATCACAATTGTCACGTTGCGCTTTTACAAGAGGTTACCCGTGAGGCCATGTTATTTTTATCTGATTTGTCCGATTTTAATATTATTGATAATGTTTTACCTGATGACTCTGCAGGCACTGCTATTTTAGTCCAGTCAGATATCCAAATAAGTGATGTAGAGTTGCTCCCCGATGGTCGTGGGATTGCTATTGTTATTAACGGGGTAGCTTTTATTAATGTTTACGGACCGGCCGGTTCTAATAAACAGGTCAAGGCTGATTTTTATGCGCGTGACGTTTGTCACCTTTTAAGACGTAATTTTAGAACGATGATTTTAGGAGGAGATTTTAACTGTGTTTTGGACGACCGCGACCAAGAGCCGCGGGCGTACAAATGTGAGGAGTTACGCGTTTTAGTTAGTACTTTTAATTTTGTTGACGCGTGGCGGGTTCTGCACCCCGCCACGACTCTTTTTACGCATTTTTACTCCACCGGTCGCAGCCGGCTGGACCGTTTTTATGTCACGCCTGACCTGTCGGACAAAATAATTTTTACCAATGTTTTCCCGGTGATTTTTTCAGACCACAGCGCTTTTTATTGCAAATTGTTTTTATCGCGGCCGAGTGTCCCTCGGCACGCAGCGCTGTGGAAATTTAATGTCAGTCTTTTAAATGATGCCCACTTTGTCGATAGTGTTAAAATAAAGTGGGACAAAATTGTCCGTGACCGGCCCGGTGACGTTAGTATTTTAGAGTGGTGGGTGTCGGCGGCCAAACCGGCACTCAGACGCTTTTTAATGGACATGAGTCGCGAGGCGGCGCGCTATCGCCGCGCCATGTACCAATTCCGCCAGGAGTGTCTGCGCGATCTGGCACGTCGCGTGACGTCAGAGCCCGCGCTGCTCCCAGAGTTCAAGCGGTTCCAGGCGCGCCGGTTGGCCGACCTGCGGGCCGCGGGGGAGGGTGTGGTCGTCCGTAGCCAACCCACCAGCCCGGTGGCCGACGAGCCCCTCTCCATATACCACATGAACCGGGAGCGCAAGCGCAGACAGCGCACGCAAGTCTCCTCCTGGCTGCGGCGCGACGGTACTCGAACCAGCACCATGTCCGACATTTTAACCGACGTCCACGATCATTTTAGAACTCTATTTTTAGATGTCGACTTGGATTCTGACGCTTTACAGTCTGTTTTATCTTTTATTCCGTGTTCTCTCGGACGCACAGATCGGGAGCAATTAAATGCTCCGTTTGAAAATGACGAGCTGTCCGATTCTGTGCGACGGAGTCCGAAGGGGAGGTCGCCCGGTCCGGACGGCATCCCCGCGGAGTTTTATCAGAAATTTTTTGACGTTTTAAGTCCCGTGCTGCTAGAGATTGCGCGCGATATTCAGCGTGGCGCGCAGATTCCCACCGCTTTTGCGGAAGGCGTCGTCACGTTGATACCGAAAAGCAATGCGATACCGAGCGTCCACAACGTCAGACCGATTACACTTTTAAATGCAGATTTTAAAATTTTAACTCGTTGTGTAGCGTCCCGTGTGCGTACTGTATTAAGCAGTGTCCTCTGCGAGAGCCAAACTTGTGCAGTTCCCGATCGTACCATCTTTGACGCCCTTCTTGCGTACCGCGACGGTATCGGGTACGTCAAGAGCGATCGCGTGCCGGATGCCGCGATCGTGTCGATCGATTTTAAGAACGCCTTCGACCGCGTGAGTCACACCTACTTGCGCAAGGTGATGGAGGGTATGGGGTTCGGTTCCGAGTTCGTGGCGATGGTGGGACACCTGTTGGGGTGTGCCACCTCCCGGGTGCGGGTCAACGGTCAGCTGACCGCCCCGTTCCCCGTGCGGCGCTCCGTGCGGCAGGGCTGCCCCCTGTCCATGGCGCTGTTCGCGATCGCCCTCGACCCCCTGCTCCGCGCCGTCACCGCCAAGTGTCGGGGCGTCTCTGTCGGCGGTCGGCCGCTCCGGTGCCGAGCGTACGCCGACGACGTGGGCGTCTTTGTCGACGGTCCGGATGACGTCGACATTTTATATCGGGTTCTGTTACAATTTGAGCGCGCGACCGGGGCTGTCATGAATTGCGGGAAGACGATCTACGTTCCGCTCACGCCGCGGGCTAGTCGGATTTGCAGGGATTGGTACGTTGTTAAGCAACAGCACAAGATCTTGGGCGTCGTCATGGCGGCCAGCCCTCAGCGCATGGAGGCGCTGAACTGGCGGCCCGCGCTGAACGCCATCCGCGCCGTCGTCAGGATGTACACGCCGCGACGCCTCGCCCTGCGCGACAAGGCGTCGCTCGTGGCCACGCACGTGTTCGCGCGCGAGTGGTTCCTGGCGCAGGTGCTGCCCGTGCCGCTGCAGCTGGCGCGCGCCGTCCAGCAGGCGGCCTATTGGTTCCTGTGGCGCGGCGCCACGCTCAAAGTCAGCCTGGATGTGTGCACTCTCCGCCCGGAGGACGGGGGTTTGGGCCTGGTGCACTTTAGCTCCAGGTGCGCGGCCCTCTTCTGGAGGCGGACGACGGAGGTGATGCGGAGGGACCCCAGCGGCCCCACCGCCGCCCTCTTCGCCAGGTACCGCCCGGATTCACCGACGGCGCCGGTCTACGTGGCGCACGTGCCGTACCACCTTAACCACGTGCGTCGCTTCTTCGTGGACGACTCCTACTTGCTGCTCGCGGACAGCCCGACCACCAGGGCTGCCGACGTCGCCGCGGCGCTCCGCGGCTCGACGGCGAGGAGCAAGTGGGAGTACCGCATCCCGGACGTCCGCTGGCCGGCCGTCTGGCGCAACCTGGCCGCCGCCTTCCTGCCCTCCAGGGTGCACGGCGCGTGGTTCGCCGTCGTCCACCGCGTCTTCCCCACCGCCCAGCGGCTGTTCGACATCCGCCTCGCCACCTCCAACGCGTGCGAGGAGTGCGGACTGCCCGACACTCTACGTCACCGCTTCGAGTGTCGGCGTCACAGCCAGGTGTGGGAGACCGCGCGGGACTTGGTGCGGCTCATCAACCGGGTCGACACCAGGTCAGTCACCATCGACGACGTGCTGCTGCCGCAATGTACCGCCTATCCGATGACCAAAAGAAACGCTACAGTGTGGATACTCGGCCATACCGTGTTTGTCATTTTTAATTTAAAATTGACTACGCCCATAGATTACCTGACGTATCTATGGGCGGAACATACCCGGATTTGTGCTTTACCCGATTATAGACGGCTATATGCCAAATTCCTTGAGGTGTCACTATTAAACGGATTTGCGAAGCTTTCTATTTCTTTTCCGCAATGAACCACGGACATTACTCTTCTCCTGTGGTTCATTGTCGCGAATCTTCACCGATCTTTGTCAATTATTCTTGTTTTTCTCTTTTATGACGACCTTGCTTTGATTCATGGACATGTTTTGTATCTTCCTGTGGATTAATAGCCGTGCATCTTCGATCGTTCCTTGTACCCTTTTTCTTTCCATTTTTTCCTTTAAATTTCTTTAACTTTTTTCATTTTTCATTTTAATGTTTTTTTTCCGTTAGTTTGGGGTCCGTAGCACGTAGAAGGGTGCTACTTTCCCATTTATTAGAAGTGTCAGTTTATTTTTTAAAAATTCTTTTATACTATTTTTCTTTTTGACGCGTAGTGGTACTCGTTGTGTGAATGTTAGTGTATATCATCGCGGAATCTCTGCCAATGGCGGCTTTAGTTTTCTTTTTGTTTTCATCTGTTATTTGTCAGAAGAATGTCGGTTGTTTTTTTTATTTTGAGATTCGGACCGCGGTGATATGTAAACCACGAGTACTTCACGTCGCATCTCCCATGAGGGAGTAATTTTCGATTGCCCAGCGGGGGACCTTTTTGTTTTTTGTATAGCATTGAAGCTCGCCGATGAAGGCATTTTTGGAGAGCGCAAGGACGGGCTATAAGGGGTGTTGGGAGGCCCGACAAAAAAAAAAAAAAAAAAAAAAAAAAAAAAAAAAAAAAAAAAAAAAAAAGGGAGCGTGGGTTCGAACCCCACATCTGACAACGAATTTTACCATTTATTAACCTATTTAGTGTGCGTAATTCCGAAAAACCAAATGAAAATCCCTTACAAGTGCTTACGATTCTTAGAGAAGAGGCTTGCCAAAGGCGCCTAGCTGCACAGGTCAGATTGGCCGAGCGGTCTAAGGCGCCAGATTTAAGCTCTGGTTCCCGAAAGGGAGCGTGGGTTCGAACCCTACATGTGACAACGAATTTTACCATTTATTAACCTATTTAGTATGCGTAATTCCGAAAATCCAAATGAAAATCCCTTACAAGTGCTTACGATTCTTAGAGAAGAGGCTTGCCAAAGGCGCCTAGCTGCACAGGTCAGATTGGCCGAGCGGTCTAAGGCGCCAGATTTAAGCTCTGGTTCCCGAAAGGGAGCGTGGTTTCGAACCCCACATCTGACAACGAATTTTACCATTTATTAACCTATTTAGTATGCGTAATTCCGAAAAACCAAATGAAAATCCCTTACAAGTGCTTACGATTCTTAGAGAAGAGGCTTGCCAAAGGCGCCTAGCTGCACAGGTCAGATTGGCCGACATTCGCCGTCTAGCTGCCGTCGAGTGAAGACCTGCCTGCTAGTGCTGCGCGTAACTTAGCTTCTCGTGTGTGTTTGTTTACGTTCAGTGAATTGTTATTTCTGTGAGTGTTTACATCTGAAATTTGTGGAAGTGCGTCTCTACGCTTGCCGTACGTCCACGTTTCGCCTATTGGCGGGATTTTGGTTTAGACCGAAATCTATACGCTGCTGAAACGTCATGGCTGATTCCCTGAGGAAGAACACACTGATCTTCTCGTTCCAGAAAGAAACCCGGCATGTTCAACCAACTGCACTCGAAATCCTGGATTGGCTGTATGAGGTAATGGGCATTGATAATGATCTTGCACATACCACTCAGTTAGATGCTGATGAATACTGTCTTTTTATTAAGTTTTTTAGTTCTGGGACTATTGATAAAATTTTGGGAAAGTGGGGTAGCTCTGTTGAGTTTGTGCATAGAGATGGTTCCAAAAGCAAGGTTTCAATTAGAAAAGCTGATACCAAGTATATTAAAGTTAGAGTTTTAAATTTACCGATAGAAATGGATAACATTTTAATTAAGGAGGCACTTTCCAAGTATGGTGACGTGCTGTCGATAGAAAATGAAAGGTGGTCAAAACATTACAAACTACAGTGTTATAATGGTATACGTGCTGTAGAAATGGATGTCAAGACTAATATTCCGTCATATATGACAGTCCACGGATATAAAGCACACATTGTGTATTCTGGACAAGAACCAACTTGTCAGATATGTAATGAATCTGGTCATTTTAGGTTAGAGTGTCCACGCCGGTTCACTGTACTTAAAAGTAATTATGTAAAGCGGCAACGGCTCACCCTTGGTGAGGTGATGCCCCCTACTGTGCCACCCTCCTCTGTTCCTGACGTAACGGAAAGTAACACCGATAAGACCATAGTTGATGATAAGGAATTTCCACCCTTGAAGACACCTGCAAATTATAGTCAATCAGTCCGAGAAAATGACCAGCAACCAAAAAAAAGACCGCTAGAAACAACGGAAGATCGATCTGATGATGATTCCTCTTGCACTCTTCCCGTTCGCAAACAAAAGCAGTGCGAAGCGGGAGAAGAAGAGCTTACAGCAAACACTGCTATGAAAGTGGAAACTGCAGTGAAAGAGTCCATGGCAATGGATGAGGAAGGAAAGGATGCTGCAGTAGACGGGCCTGTCACGATTCTGCCTGGGGCGGAGGAGAAGGAAGTAAACTCCGACGAGCCGGCAGAAGTAGAGGAAACAGAGCAAACAGGAAAACAGCAAGAAGACGCCGCGGCCGCGGTGACAGCCGCCGCGCGTGAGCGCGAACAGCAGGGCGGCAGTGGCCGCCAGGCCCCGCCTGAGCGTCCCTCGCAACCGGCGGACGTAAACAAGGAAACTGAGAAGGAGGTGCCGGCGACTCAGGAAGGCCACCGCCGCCGAGTAAAGCCGCAACCGAACCTGAAAGTCACTCGAAATCAAGGCAAACAACAACCCACCAGGAGCGGTCAGAAGCCGCGTAATATAAAATATGAAATTATCACTGCAGATTCATCCCCAGAACACGCAAAAAATGACTCTCTACCAGATACCCCACATAGTAATCAAACAGACGAATTCCAAGAATCGGTGTCTAGAGGGAAAACTTAGCATGCATTTCAAACGGTGTGCTTATAATAATGACATGTTTTGTTATTTTCTGTTTTTATTTTGCTAGCAATTTTCAGGTGTTTCATATCAATCAAGCTTTTCGATATAAATTTTATACATTCAAGTAACTTCAGATTGGTATTTGTTTTAAACAGTGTAATCTTTGTTGCAATATTTAATTTAAGGTAATATAAAGTTGCATATCTTTTGCTAACCTAATCATGCAAGCTTACACTGTAGCTACTATTAATATAAATAAGATCCAATCAGACACGAAGATTGCTGCTCTGAAGGACTTTTTATATCAATCTTCTACAGACATAGCTCTCTTACAAGAAGTAGCAATAACAAATCTTAAAATAGTGGGTTATATAGAGATCTTGAATGTATCACTTGAAACCAATGTGGGAACAGCAATTTTGGTTAAAGAAGGCATTCCAGTTACAAATATAGAAATGTTAGAATCTGGTCGAGGGATTGGTATCCAGGTACTAGGTGTCACCCTCATCAATCTGTACGCCCCTTCAGGCACTTCCAATAGGGCAGAGAGAGCAGCCTTTTTTAAAGAGGAAGTTATTTATTTACTAAGGAAAAAACCACAAGATGTTATATTTGGGGGCGATTTCAATTGTGTGCTGAACAAGAAAGATCAGACCCCCAATTTTAATGGTTGTCATGAATTAAAACAGCTAATTACTCATTTAAGACTAAAAGATACCTGGGAAGTTAAACATTCCACGTATGTTGAGTTTACTTACGTGACTTCACAATCCCGTAGTCGGATTGACAGGATTTATGTCTCACATACACTGGAATCATCTTTAATTAAAGTCGAAACCATCCCGGTATATTTTTCTGACCACAGCACCATGCTTGCTACTATAAATTTAAACAAACAACCGACTCATCGTTACAAAGGTCAATGGTACCTGAATATTTCAGTTTTGAGAGACGATGAAATTGACGAATGTATAAAGGAAGCATGGGAAATGTGCCTGCGTTCGTTCAATAGATATACGTCAGTGACTGAATGGTGGTGTCTCAAAGCCAAACCGAAATTGAGAAAAGTTATTATTCAGTACAGTATACAACGATCACGCGATTTAAAAAACTCCGTAGAATTTTATTACGCAGTCCTGCGGAATTTATATGATCTCGCCAATACCTCCACAATCAGACTAGGAGATATCAAAAAAATTAAGGCGAAATTGCTCACAATAAAGAGAAAGCAAATGGAAGGTCTGCAAGTGAAATCCAAGGCCAAATCAGCATCCCAGGAAGAAACAACTTCTCTTTACCATCTTTTGAGACACGCCAAGAATAGACGGCGTACGTTCATTGACGAACTACAAACTGTTAATGGCGCGACTCTCAAGATTCAGAAGGATATCGTTGCAGAGATTAACAAGTATTATAAAGAACTGTATTCGGAAGATCGGATAAATGAAGACGCCCTCACAAACTATCTTGATATTGTAGAAACTATCTTGATATTGTAGACTCACGGATATCTGCAGAAGAAAATGAAGAACTTGTAACTGAAATTGACGAAGACGAAATCCATCAAATAATATGCCATTCTCCATTAAAAAAATCACCTGGGCCGGATGGACTACCAGTCGAATTTTATATCCGTTTCTGGCCGATAATCGGTCGGAAGTTTACGCAGATGATGAATGAAATCCTTCAAGGAAAACCGATACCTTCAGAATTTAAAGACAGTACAATAGTACTAATTCCTAAGAATAATGCAAAGAAACACCTAAATAACTTTCGTCCTATCTCCTTGCTCAACTCAGACTACAAAATAGTTTCTCGAATAGTTAAAAACAGAGTTTCACATCTAACTAAGAAAATTATCAGCCAACATCAGTCGTGTGTACAGGGCAGAACGATATTTAATACCATAGCGGAATACCGAGACATCATAGCCGTCACCTCCGTCACCAGTATTAAATGTGCACTCCTTTTCATCGA
>CM048745.1:764382889-764402889 GCA_026315105.1 Locusta migratoria
GTAATTCCGAAAAACCAAATGAAAATCCCTTACAAGTGCTTACGATTCTTAGAGAAGAGGCTTGCCAAAGGCGCCTAGCTGCACAGGTCAGATTGGCCGAGCGGTCTAAGGCGCCAGATTTAAGCTCTGGTTCCCGAAAGGGAGCGTGGGTTCGAACCCCACATCTGACAACGAATTTTACCATTTATTAACCTATTTAGTATGCGTAATTCCGAAAAACCAAATGAAAATCCCTTACAAGTGCTTACGATTCTTAGAGAAGAGGCTTGCCAAAGGCGCCTAGCTGCACAGGTCAGATTGGCCGAGCGGTCTAAGGCGCCAGATTTAAGCTCTGGTTCCCGAAAGGGAGCGTGGGTTCGAACCCCACATCTGACAACGAATTTTACCATTTATTAACCTATTTAGTATGCGTAATTCCGAAAACCAAATGAAATCCCTTACAAGTGCTTACGATTCTTAGAGAAGAGGCTTGCCAAAGGCGCCTAGCTGCACAGGTCAGATTGGCCGAGCGGTCTAAGGCGCCAGATTTAAGCTCTGGTTCCCGAAAGGGAGCGTGGGTTCGAACCCCACATCTGACAACGAATTTTACCATTTATTAACCTATTTAGTATGCGTAATTCCGAAAAACCAAATGAAAATCCCTTACAAGTGCTTACGATTCTTAGAGAAGAGGCTTGCCAAAGGCGCCTAGCTGCACAGGTCAGATTGGCCGAGCGGTCTAAGGCGCCAGATTTAAGCTCTGGTTCCCGAAAGGGAGCGTGGGTTCGAACCCCACATCTGACAACGAATTTTACCATTTATTAACCTATTTAGTATGCGTAATTCCGAAAAACCAAATGAAAATCCCTTACAAGTGCTTACGATTCTTAGAGAAGAGGCTTGCCAAAGGCGCCTAGCTGCACAGGTCAGATTGGCCGAGCGGTCTAAGGCGCCAGATTTAAGCTCTGGTTCCCGAAAGGGAGCGTGGGTTCGAACCCCACATCTGACAACGAATTTTACCATTTATTAACCTATTTAGTATGCGTAATTCCGAAAAACCAAATGAAAATCCCTTACAAGTGCTTACGATTCTTAGAGAAGAGGCTTGCCAAAGGCGCCTAGCTGCACAGGTCAGATTGGCCGAGCGGTCTAAGGCGCCATATTTAAGCTCTGGTTCCCGAAAGGGAGCGTGGGTTCGAACCCCACATCTGACAACGAATTTTACCATTTATTAACCTATTTAGTATGCGTAATTCCGAAAAACCAAATGAAAATCCCTTACAAGTGCTTACGATTCTTAGAGAAGAGGCTTGCCAAAGGCGCCTAGCTGCACAGGTCAGATTGGCCGAGCGGTCTAAGGCGCCAGATTTAAGCTCTGGTTCCCCAAAGGGAGCGTGGGTTCGAACCCCACATCTGACAACGAATTTTACCATTTATTAACCTATTTAGTATGCGTAATTCCGAAAAACCAAATGAAAATCCCTTACAAGTGCTTACGATTCTTAGAGAAGAGGCTTGCCAAAGGCGCCTAGCTGCACAGGTCAGATTGGCCGAGCGGTCTAAGGCGCCAGATTTAAGCTCTGGTTCCCCAAAGGGAGCGTGGGTTCGAACCCCACATCTGACAACGAAATTTACCATTTATTAACCTATTTAGTATGCGTAATTCCGAAAAACCAAATGAAAATCCCTTACAAGTGCTTACGATTCTTAGAGAAGAGGCTTGCCAAAGGCGCCTAGCTGCACAGGTCAGATTGGCCGAGCGGTCTAAGGCGCCAGATTTAAGCTCTGGTTCCCGAAAGGGAGCGTGGGTTCGAACCCCACATCTGACAACGAATTTTACCATTTATTAACCTATTTAGTATGCGTAATTCCGAAAAACCAAATGAAAATCCCTTACAAGTGCTTACGATTCTTAGAGAAGAGGCTTGCCAAAGGCGCCTAGCTGCACAGGTCAGATTGGCCGAGCGGTCTAAGGCGCCAGATTTAAGCTCTGGTTCCCGAAAGGGAGCGTGGGTTCGAACCCCACATCTGACAACGAATTTTACCATTTATTAACCTATTTAGTATGCGTAATTCCGAAAAACCAAATGAAAATCCCTTACAAGTGCTTACGATTCTTAGAGAAGAGGCTTGCCAAAGGCGCCTAGCTGCACAGGTCAGATTGGCCGAGCGGTCTAAGGCGCCAGATTTAAGCTCTGGTTCCCGAAAGGGAGCGTGGGTTCGAACCCCACATCTGACAACGAATTTTACCATTTATTAACCTATTTAGTATGCGTAATTCCGAAAAACCAAATGAAAATCCCTTACAAGTGCTTACGATTCTTAGAGAAGAGGCTTGCCAAAGGCGCCTAGCTGCACAGGTCAGATTGGCCGAGCGGTCTAAGGCGCCAGATTTAAGCTCTGGTTCCCGAAAGGGAGCGTGGGTTCGAACCCCACATCTGACAACGAATTTTACCATTTATTAACCTATTTAGTATGCGTAATTCCGAAAAACCAAATGAAAATCCCTTACAAGTGCTTACGATTCTTAGAGAAGAGGCTTGCCAAAGGCGCCTAGCTGCACAGGTCAGATTGGCCGAGCGGTCTAAGGCGCCAGATTTAAGCTCTGGTTCCCGAAAGGGAGCGTGGGTTCGAACCCCACATCTGACAACGAATTTTAACCATTTATTAACCTATTTAGTATGCGTAATTCCGAAAAACCAAATGAAAATCCCTTACAAGTGCTTACGATTCTTAGAGAAGAGGCTTGCCAAAGGCGCCTAGCTGCACAGGTCAGATTGGCCGAGCGGTCTAAGGCGCCAGATTTAAGCTCTGGTTCCCGAAAGGGAGCGTGGGTTCGAACCCCACATCTGACAACGAATTTTACCATTTATTAACCTATTTAGTATGCGTAATTCCGAAAAACCAAATGAAAATCCCTTACAAGTGCTTACGATTCTTAGAGAAGAGGCTTGCCAAAGGCGCCTAGCTGCACAGGTCAGATTGGCCGAGCGGTCTAAGGCGCCAGATTTAAGCTCTGGTTCCCGAAAGGGAGCGTGGGTTCGAACCCCACATCTGACAACGAATTTTACCATTTATTAACCTATTTAGTATGCCTAATTCCGAAAAACCAAATGAAAATCCCTTACAAGTGCTTACGATTCTTAGAGAAGAGGCTTGCCAAAGGCGCCTAGCTGCACAGGTCAGATTGGCCGAGCGGTCTAAGGCGCCAGATTTAAGCTCTGGTTCCCCAAAGGGAGCGTGGGTTCGAACCCCACATCTGACAACGAATTTTACCATTTATTAACCTATTTAGTATGCGTAATTCCGAAAAACCAAATGAAAATCCCTTACAAGTGCTTACGATTCTTAGAGAAGAGGCTTGCCAAAGGCGCCTAGCTGCACAGGTCAGATTGGCCGAGCGGTCTAAGGCGCCAGATTTAAGCTCTGGTTCCCCAAAGGGAGCGTGGGTTCGAACCCCACATCTGACAACGAAATTTACCATTTATTAACCTATTTAGTATGCGTAATTCCGAAAAACCAAATGAAAATCCCTTACAAGTGCTTACGATTCTTAGAGAAGAGGCTTGCCAAAGGCGCCTAGCTGCACAGGTCAGATTGGCCGAGCGGTCTAAGGCGCCAGATTTAAGCTCTGGTTCCCGAAAGGGAGCGTGGGTTCGAACCCCACATCTGACAACGAATTTTACCATTTATTAACCTATTTAGTATGCGTAATTCCGAAAAACCAAATGAAAATCCCTTACAAGTGCTTACGATTCTTAGAGAAGAGGCTTGCCAAAGGCGCCTAGCTGCACAGGTCAGATTGGCCGAGCGGTCTAAGGCGCCAGATTTAAGCTCTGGTTCCCGAAAGGGAGCGTGGGTTCGAACCCCACATCTGACAACGAATTTTACCATTTATTAACCTATTTAGTATGCGTAATTCCGAAAAACCAAATGAAAATCCCTTACAAGTGCTTACGATTCTTAGAGAAGAGGCTTGCCAAAGGCGCCTAGCTGCACAGGTCAGATTGGCCGAGCGGTCTAAGGCGCCAGATTTAAGCTCTGGTTCCCGAAAGGGAGCGTGGGTTCGAACCCCACATCTGACAACGAATTTTACCATTTATTAACCTATTTAGTATGCGTAATTCCGAAAAACCAAATGAAAATCCCTTACAAGTGCTTACGATTCTTAGAGAAGAGGCTTGCCAAAGGCGCCTAGCTGCACAGGTCAGATTGGCCGAGCGGTCTAAGGCGCCAGATTTAAGCTCTGGTTCCCGAAAGGGAGCGTGGGTTCGAACCCCACATCTGACAACGAATTTTACCATTTATTAACCTATTTAGTATGCGTAATTCCGAAAAACCAAATGAAAATCCCTTACAAGTGCTTACGATTCTTAGAGAAGAGGCTTGCCAAAGGCGCCTAGCTGCACAGGTCAGATTGGCCGAGCGGTCTAAGGCGCCAGATTTAAGCTCTGGTTCCCGAAAGGGAGCGTGGGTTCGAACCCCACATCTGACAACGAATTTTACCATTTATTAACCTATTTAGTATGCGTAATTCCGAAAAACCAAATGAAAATCCCTTACAAGTGCTTACGATTCTTAGAGAAGAGGCTTGCCAAAGGCGCCTAGCTGCACAGGTCAGATTGGCCGAGCGGTCTAAGGCGCCAGATTTAAGCTCTGGTTCCCGAAAGGGAGCGTGGGTTCGAACCCCACATCTGACAACGAATTTTACCATTTATTAACCTATTTAGTATGCGTAATTCCGAAAAACCAAATGAAATACCTTACAAGTGCTTACGATTCTTAGAGAAGAGGCTTGCCAAAGGCGCCTAGCTGCACAGGTCAGATTGGCCGAGCGGTCTAAGGCGCCAGATTTAAGCTCTGGTTCCCGAAAGGGAGCGTGGGTTCGAACCCCACATCTGACAACGAATTTTACCATTTATTAACCTATTTAGTATGCGTAATTCCGAAAAACCAAATGAAAATCCCTTACAAGTGCTTACGATTCTTAGAGAAGAGGCTTGCCAAAGGCGCCTAGCTGCACAGGTCAGATTGGCCGAGCGGTCTAATGCGCCAGATTTAAGCTCTGGTTCCCGAAAGGGAGCGTGGGTTCGAACCCCACATCTGACAACGAATTTTACCATTTATTAACCTATTTAGTATGCGTAATTCCGAAAAACCAAATGAAAATCCCTTACAAGTGCTTACGATTCTTAGAGAAGAGGCTTGCCAAAGGCGCCTAGCTGCACAGGTCAGATTGGCCGAGCGGTCTAAGGCGCCAGATTTAAGCTCTGGTTCCCGAAAGGGAGCGTGGGTTCGAACCCCACATCTGACAACGAATTTTACCATTTATTAACCTATTTAGTATGCGTAATTCCGAAAAACCAAATGAAAATCCCTTACAAGTGCTTACGATTCTTAGAGAAGAGGCTTGCCAAAGGCGCCTAGCTGCACAGGTCAGATTGGCCGAGCGGTCTAAGGCGCCAGATTTAAGCTCTGGTTCCCGAAAGGGAGCGTGGGTTCGAACCCCACATCTGACAACGAATTTTACCATTTATTAACCTATTTAGTATGCGTAATTCCGAAAAACCAAATGAAAATCCCTTACAAGTGCTTACGATTCTTAGAGAAGAGGCTTGCCAAAGGCGCCTAGCTGCACAGGTCAGATTGGCCGAGCGGTCTAAGGCGCCAGATTTAAGCTCTGGTTCCCGAAAGGGAGCGTGGGTTCGAACCCCACATCTGACAACGAATTTTACCATTTATTAACCTATTTAGTATGCGTAATTCCGAAAAACCAAATGAAAATCCCTTACAAGTGCTTACGATTCTTAGAGAAGAGGCTTGCCAAAGGCGCCTAGCTGCACAGGTCAGATTGGCCGAGCGGTCTAAGGCGCCAGATTTAAGCTCTGGTTCCCGAAAGGGAGCGTGGGTTCGAACCCCACATCTGACAACGAATTTTACCATTTATTAACCTATTTAGTATGCGTAATTCCGAAAAACCAAATGAAAATCCCTTACAAGTGCTTACGATTCTTAGAGAAGAGGCTTGCCAAAGGCGCCTAGCTGCACAGGTCAGATTGGCCGAGCGGTCTAAGGCGCCAGATTTAAGCTCTGGTTCCCGAAAGGGAGCGTGGGTTCGAACCCCACATCTGACAACGAATTTTACCATTTATTAACCTATTTAGTATGCGTAATTCCGAAAAACCAAATGAAAATCCCTTACAAGTGCTTACGATTCTTAGAGAAGAGGCTTGCCAAAGGCGCCTAGCTGCACCGGTCAGATTAGCCGAGCGGTCTAAGGCGCCAGATTTAAGCTCTGGTTCCCGAAAGGGAGCGTGGGTTCGAACCCCACATCTGACAACGAATTTTACCATTTATTAACCTATTTAGTATGCGTAATTCCGAAAAACCAAATGAAAATCCCTTACAAGTGCTTACGATTCTTAGAGAAGAGGCTTGCCAAAGGCGCCTAGCTGCACAGGTCAGATTGGCCGAGCGGTCTAAGGCGCCAGATTTAAGCTCTGGTTCCCGAAAGGGAGCGTGGGTTCGAACCCCACATCTGACAACGAATTTTACCATTTATTAACCTATTTAGTATGCGTAATTCCGAAAAACCAAATGAAAATCCCTTACAAGTGCTTACGATTCTTAGAGAAGAGGCTTGCCAAAGGCGCCTAGCTGCACAGGTCAGATTGGCCGAGCGGTCTAAGGCGCCAGATTTAAGCTCTGGTTCCCGAAAGGGAGCGTGGGTTCGAACCCCACATCTGACTACGAATTTTACCATTTATTAACCTATTTAGTATGCGTAATTCCGAAAAACCAAATGAAAATCCCTTACAAGTGCTTACGATTCTTAGAGAAGAGGCTTGCCAAAGGCGCCTAGCTGCACAGGTCAGATTGGCCGAGCGGTCTAAGGCGCCAGATTTAAGCTCTGGTTCCCGAAAGGGAGCGTGGGTTCGAACCCCACATCTGACAACGAATTTTACCATTTATTAACCTATTTAGTATGCGTAATTCCGAAAAACCAAATGAAAATCCCTTACAAGTGCTTACGATTCTTAGAGAAGAGGCTTGCCAAAGGCGCCTAGCTGCACAGGTCAGATTGGCCGAGCGGTCTAAGGCGCCAGATTTAAGCTCTGGTTCCCGAAAGGGAGCGTGGGTTCGAACCCCACATCTGACAACGAATTTTACCATTTATTAACCTATTTAGTATGCGTAATTCCGAAAAACCAAATGAAAATCCCTTACAAGTGCTTACGATTCTTAGAGAAGAGGCTTGCCAAAGGCGCCTAGCTGCACAGGTCAGATTGGCCGAGCGGTCTAAGGCGCCAGATTTAAGCTCTGGTTCCCGAAAGGGAGCGTGGGTTCGAACCCCACATCTGACAACGAGTTTTACCATTTATTAACCTATTTAGTATGCGTAATTCCGAAAAACCAAATGAAAATCCCTTACAAGTGCTTACGATTCTTAGAGAAGAGGCTTGCCAAAGGCGCCTAGCTGCACAGGTCAGATTGGCCGAGCGGTATAAGGCGCCAGATTTAAGCTCTGGTTCCCGAAAGGGAGCGTGGGTTCGAACCCCACATCTGACAACGAGTTTTACCATTTATTAACCTATTTAGTATGCGTAATTCCGAAAAACCAAATGAAAATCCCTTACAAGTGCTTACGATTCTTAGAGAAGAGGCTTGCCAAAGGCGCCTAGCTGCACAGGTCAGATTGGCCGAGCGGTCTAAGGCGCCAGATTTAAGCTCTGGTTCCCGAAAGGGAGCGTGGGTTCGAACCCCACATCTGACAACGAATTAAGTCTCTTCGGAGTCGTGGCTTCGGCCGGACGTGCCCGCCTGTCCTCCCCGCCTCGGTGCGGCGGACAGGTTGTTTACGTCTGGTGTTTGCGTCGCTGCGGGTCGCGGCGGCGTGCTACTCTACTTTCTACTCATCAATTCAAGTATGTCCGACAATGTCTAGCATTTCTGCGAGTGAAGAACGCGAAAATAATATCCAGGTCCAGTTTCCCCGTAATTCCGACAAGCCCACGGCCTTTGAAATTCATCGTTGGCTCGAGGACGACTTGCTTCTACCGGTCAATGACGTTATCTGTTTACAGTACGACACTTTTATTAACGTGTTGTTTTTAAAGCTTGTGTCGGCTGACGTATGTGATAGGATCGTGTGTGTAAATAACGGTGAGCGGAAATTCCGCCACCTTAACGGCAAAATCAGTGCTGTAAAGATCTCGCACGCGGGATTTGGTGTCCACCATGTCCGCGTGTTTAATTTGCCATACGAGATTAGAGACGATACCTTAATTAGACATTTACGACCATACGGTGAGGTGACTAACGTGGTGAGGGAGCGTTGGTCTAGCGATTACAAATACCAAGTTTTTAACGGCATTCGTAGCGTGACGATGGTAGTCCGCCAGCATATACCATCGTTTCTGTTGGTTAATGGCCATCGAGCATTCGTTTCGTATAACGGCCAGCCACAGACATGCAGTTTCTGCCACGCGGTAGGACACTACCGACTCGAGTGCCCAAAACGTAGGCGTCCGGTGCAATTGGCGCCGGACGCATCTAACTTGGACCAGGGGCGCAGCTACGCCGCCGTGGCTGTCAGCCCGGCCGGCGCTGCCCCCCCCGACCCCCCCGCTTCGCCACGCCGCGACGTGGAAACCGCTTCGGCGGCAGACCCCGCGGCGATGGATACTTCTGTTAGTTTACCTCCCGTTAGTGACGCGACTACTTTGCCTGTGACTGTTGTGCCCGATAGTGTCCGTTCTACCTCCCCCGTGACAGTGAGTAGTCCGGTGCCTGTTGATGTAGATCTGGCTACCGTAAAAACATCTAGTGTAGACCAGGCTACCGACTTGGTGTCAAGTGTAGATCCGGCTACCATCGGGTCTACTGTAGATCCGGCTACCAGCCGGACTACTGTAGATCCGGATACCGTCCGGACAACTGAAGTACCGGCTACCACTCCCACTACTGTAGATCCGGCTACCGCCGAGACTACAGTAGATGAGAATACCGCGGCTCTGAACACCCTTTCCGTATCCCGCACGGAGATGGAGGTAGTCCCTGTCGCTACGACCGCTCCCGCTGTGTTTTCGGTAGCGGGGGATGTGGCCCCGGAAACTGAAACTGTGCCTCAGGCCAGTGTTCAGTCGGAGGCGCGCCCCCCTCGGCCGAGGCGAGTGCGGTCACGCACACGCAGGTCGAGCTCGTCCCGTAGGTCCGGCGGTTCGCGTCGCGATCCCTCCGGGTCCCCTGTTCGGTCCCCGGCGCCGCGACAGCACGTGTCGCGTCGGGACCGCGCAGACCCGGAGCCCGGGTCCCGCAGGCCGCCGCTGCCCCCCCCCCTCCGCCCCCCAGCAGCCGACCGCAGCAGCGGGCGGAAGCGGAGCGTTCCTCCGCGGAGTCAACCGCGTTTTCTGTGACAGTTCAGCACCTTCAGTCGCTGCTGTCACAGAAAATGATATCAACTGACGCGGACCTCGCAATGGAGGAAGACTCCCCCCCGACAAATAGCTCATCGGCCTTAAAGAGGAAGGCCGAGGACGAGATTTCCCAAGTGTGGAAATCTCGTCAGTCGGTTGGGGTGACGCAGGAGGTGGGGGAGAAACCAGAGCGAGCGACGGAGGGCTTGATTCCGCCCCCGCCGCCCCTCCCCCCCGGCGTGCGCCTCGACTGGTCGGAGGCGCCGCCGGAAGACGAGGACGGGACTTAAACCATGACAAACACATGACGACAGACGTGACCACTTTTTAAATTGTTTTAGCTAGCAGCACGGTTTTACTTGTTTTAAGTAGTTTTACCTTTTAAATTCGCTTTTACAGTGTCTGCACAGTGTTTTACTTGTTGTTTTAATGAGTTAAGGTTGTTTTAATGGCTAATCCGGGAACCTATAATATTTTAACAATTAATGTTAGTCGTATGCGCAGCGTGTACAAAGTGATAGCTTTAAGAGATTTTTTATTATATCACAATTGTCACGTTGCGCTTTTACAATAGGTTATCCGTGAGGCCATGTTATTTTTATCTGATATGTCCGATTTTAATATTATTGATAATGTTTTACCTGATGACTCTGCAGGCACTGCTATTTTAGTCCAGTCAGATATCCAAATAAGTGATGTAGAGTTGCTCCCCGATGGTCGTGGGATTGCTATTGTTATTAACGGGGTAGCTTTTATTAATGTTTACGGACCGGCCGGTTCTAATAAACAGGTCAAGGCTGATTTTTATGCGCGTGACGTTTGTCAACTTTTAAGACGTAATTTTAGAACGATGATTTTAGGAGGAGATTTTAACTGTGTTTTGGACGACCGCGACCAAGAGCCGCGGGCGTACAAATGTGAGGAGTTACGCGTTTTAGTTAGTACTTTTAATTTTGTTGACGCGTGGCGGGTTCTGCACCCCGCCACGACTCTTTTTACGCATTTTTACTCCACCGGTCGCAGCCGGCTGGACCGTTTTTATGTCACGCCTGACCTGTCGGACAAAATCATTTTTACTAATGTTTTCCCGGTGATTTTTTCAGACCACAGCGCTTTTTATTGCAAATTGTTTTTATCGCGGCCGAGTGCCCCTCGGCACGCAGCGCTGTGGAAATTTAATGTCAGTCTTTTAAATGATGCCCACTTTGTCGATAGTGTTAAAATAAAGTGGGACAAGATTGTCCGTGACCGGCCCGGTGACGTTAGTATTTTAGAGTGGTGGGTGTCGGTGGCCAAACCGGCACTCAGACGTTTTTTAATGGACATGAGTCGCGAGGCGGCGCGCTATCGCCGCGCCATGTACCAATTCCGCCAGGAGTGTCTGCGCGATCTGGCACGTCGCGTGACGTCAGAGCCCGCGCTGCTCCCAGAGTTCAAGCGGTTCCAGGCGCGCCGGTTGGCCGACCTGCGGGCCGCGGGGGAGGGTGTGGTCGTCCGTAGCCAACCCACCAGCCCGGTGGCCGACGAGCCCCTCTCCATATACCACATGAACCGGGAGCGCAAGCGCAGACAGCGCACGCAAGTCTCCTCCTGGCTGCGGCGCGACGGTACTCGAACCAGCACCATGTCCGACATTTTAACCGACGTCCACGATCATTTTAGAACTCTATTTTTAGATGTCGACTTGGATTCTGACGCTTTACAGTCTGTTTTATCTTTTATTCCGTGTTCTCTCGGACGCACAGATCGGGAGCACTTAAATGCTCCGTTTGAAAATGACGAGCTGTCCGATTCTGTGCGACGGAGTCCGAAGGGGAGGTCGCCCGGTCCGGACGGCATCCCCGCGGAGTTTTATCAGAAATTTTTTGACGTTTTAAGTCCCGTGCTGCTAGAGATTGCGCGCGATATTCAGCGTGGCGCGCAGATTCCCACCGCTTTTGCGGAAGGCGTGGTCACGTTGATACCGAAAAGCAATGCGATACCGAGCGTCCACAACGTCAGACCGATTACACTTTTAAATGCAGATTTTAAAATTTTAACTCGTTGTGTAGCGTCCCGTGTGCGTACTGTATTAAGCAGTGTCCTTTGCGAGAGCCAAACTTGTGCAGTTCCCGATCGTACCATCTTTGACGCCCTTCTTGCGTACCGCGACGGTATCGGGTACGTCAAGAGCGATCGCGTGCCGGATGCCGCGATCGTGTCGATCGATTTTAAGAACGCCTTCGACCGCGTGAGTCACACCTACCTGCGCAAGGTGATGGAGGGTATGGGGTTCGGTTCCGAGTTCGTGGCGATGGTGGGACACCTGTTGGGGTGTGCCACCTCCCGGGTGCGGGTCAACGGTCAGCTGACCGCCCCGTTCCCCGTGCGGCGCTCCGTGCGGCAGGGCTGCCCCCTGTCCATGGCGCTGTTCGCGATCGCCCTCGACCCCCTGCTCCGCGCCGTCACCGCCAAGTGTCGGGGCGTCTCTGTCGGCGGTCGGCCGCTCCGGTGCCGAGCGTACGCCGACGACGTGGGCGTCTTTGTCGACGGTCCGGATGACGTCGACATTTTATATCGGGTTCTGTTACAATTTGAGCGCGCGACCGGGGCTGTCATGAATTGCGGGAAGACGATCTACGTTCCGCTCACGCCGCGGGCTAGTCGGATTTGCAGGGATTGGTACGTTGTTAAGCAACAGCACAAGATCTTGGGCGTCGTCATGGCGGCCAGCCCTCAGCGCATGGAGGCGCTGAACTGGCGGCCCGCGCTGAACGCCATCCGCGCCGTCGTCAGGATGTACACGCCGCGACGCCTCGCCCTGCGCGACAAGGCGTCGCTCGTGGCCACGCACGTGTTCGCGCGCGCGTGGTTCCTGGCGCAGGTGCTGCCCGTGCCGCTGCAGCTGGCGCGCGCCGTCCAGCAGGCGGCCTATTGGTTCCTGTGGCGCGGCGCCACGCTCAAAGTCAGCCTGGATGTGTGCACTCTCCGCCCGGAGGACGGGGGTTTGGGCCTGGTGCACTTTAGCTCCAGGTGCGCGGCCCTCTTCTGGAGGCGGACGACGGAGGTGATGCGGAGGGACCCCAGCGGCCCCACCGCCGCCCTCTTCGCCAGGTACCGCCCGGATTCACCGACGGCGCCGGTCTACGTGGCGCACGTGCCGTACCACCTTAACCACGTGCGTCGCTTCTTCGTGGACGACTCCTACTTGCTGCTCGCGGACAGCCCGACCACCAGGGCTGCCGACGTCGCCGCGGCGCTCCGCGGCTCGACGGCGAGGAGCAAGTGGGAGTACCGCATCCCGGACGTCCGCTGGCCGGCCGTCTGGCGCAACCTGGCCGCCGCCTTCCTGCCCTCCAGGGTGCACGGCGCGTGGTTCGCCGTCGTCCACCGCGTCTTCCCCACCGCCCAGCGGCTGTTCGACATCCGCCTCGCCACCTCCAACGCGTGCGAGGAGTGCGGACTGCCCGACACTCTACGTCACCGCTTCGAGTGTCGGCGTCACAGCCAGGTGTGGGAGACCGCGCGGGACTTGGTGCGGCTCATCAACCGGGCCGACACCAGGTCAGTCACCATCGACGACGTGCTGCTGCCGCAATGTACCGCCTATCCGATGACCAAAAGAAACGCTACAGTGTGGATACTCGGCCATACCGTGTTTGCCATTTTTAATTTAAAATTGACTACGCCCATAGATTACCTGACGTATCTATGGGCGGAACATACCCGGATTTGTGCTTTACCCGATTATAGACGGCTATATGCCAAATTCCTTGAGGTGTCATTATTACACGGATTTGCGAAGCTTTCTATTCCTTTTCCGCAATGAACCATGGACATTACTCTTCTCCTGTGGTTCATTGTCGCGAATCTTCACCGATCTTTGTCAATTATTCTTGTTTTTCTCTTTTATGACGACCTTGCTTTGATTCATGGACACGTTTTGTATCTTCCTGTGGATTAATAGCCGTGCATCTTCGATCGTTCCTTGTACCCTTTTCTTTAAATTTTTCTTTTAAATTTCTTTAACTTTTTTCATTTTTCATTTTAATGTTTCTTTTTTTCCGTTAGTTTGGGATCCGTAGCACGTAGAAGGGTGCTACTTTCCCATTTATTAGAAGTGTCATTTTATTTTTAAAAAAATTCTTTTATACTATTTTTCTTTTCGACGCGTAGTGGTACTCGTTGTGTGAATGTTAGTGTATTTCATCGCGGAATCTCTGCCAATGGAGGCTTTAGTTTTCTTTTTGTTTTCATCTGTTATTTGTCAGAAGAATGTCGGTTGTTTTTTTATGTTGAGATTCGGACCGCGGTGATATGTAAACCACGAGTACTTCACGTCGCATCTCCCATGAGGGAGTAATTTTCGTTTGCCCAGCGGGGGACCTTTTTGTTTTTTGTATAGCATTGAAGCTCGCCGATGAAGGCATTTTTGGAGAGCGCAAGGACGGGCTATAAGGGGTGTTGGGAGGCCCGACAAAAAAAAAAAAAACAAAAAAAAACAAAAAAAAAAAAAAGGGAGCGTGGGTTCGAACCCCACATCTGACAACGAATTTTACCATTTATTAACCTATTTAGTATGCGTAATTCCGAAAAACCAAATGAAAATCCCTTACAAGTGCTTACGATTCTTAGAGAAGAGGCTTGCCAAAGGCGCCTAGCTGCACAGGTCAGATTGGCCGAGCGGTCTAAGGCGCCAGATTTAAGCTCTGGTTCCCGAAAGGGAGCGTGGCTTCGAACCCCACATCTGACAACGAATTTTACCATTTATTAACCTATTTAGTATGCGTAATTCCGAAAAACCAAATGAAAATCCCTTACAAGTGCTTACGATTCTTAGAGAAGAGGCTTGCCAAAGGCGCCTAGCTGCACAGGTCAGATTGGCCGAGCGGTCTAAGGCGCCAGATTTAAGCTCTGGTTCCCGAAAGGGAGCGTGGGTTCGAACCCCACATCTGACAACGAATTTTACCATTTATTAACCTATTTAGTATGCGTAATTCCGAAAAACCAAATGAAAATCCCTTACAAGTGCTTACGATTCTTAGAGAAGAGGCTTGCCAAAGGCGCCTAGCTGCACAGGTCAGATTGGCCGAGCGGTCTAAGGCGCCAAATTTAAGCTCTGGTTCCCGAAAGGGAGCGTGGGTTCGAACCCCACATCTGACAACGAATTTTACCATTTATTAACCTATTTAGTATGCGTAATTCCGAAAAACCAAATGAAAATCCCTTACAAGTGCTTACGATTCTTAGAGAAGAGGCTTGCCAAAGGCGCCTAGCTGCACAGGTCAGATTGGCCGAGCGGTCTAAGGCGCCAGATTTAAGCTCTGGTTCCCGAAAGGGAGCGTGGGTTCGAACCCCACATCTGACAACGAATTTTACCATTTATTAACCTATTTAGTATGCGTAATTCCGAAAAACCAAATGAAAATCCCTTACAAGTGCTTACGATTCTTAGAGAAGAGGCTTGCCAAAGGCGCCTAGCTGCACAGGTCAGATTGGCCGAGCGGTCATTCTGGCTTTAGCTGTCGTCGCGTACGGTTGTCTGTGCTACCGCTCCGCTCCGTCAGTGTTTACGCCAGCGCTACCTTGTTTGTGTGTTCTGTTTACTGTTGTTAGTGTTATTCGTTTACTGTATATTCGTGTTTTCTGTGTTTCTGTGTTTCGTCGGCGAATTTTCGTCGTCCCTCGGATTTTCGGTGTTGACCGAAGTCCATGGCATCTGCAAACATGTCTGCAAGCAAAAGGAAGAATAACCTGGTTTTCGTTTTCGAGAAGTCGTCCCGGCGAGTGCAACCCACGGCCCTGGAAGTACACGTCTGGCTATACGAGGTAATTGGCATCACTGATGATTCTGTCCATACTACTCAACTCGATTCTGACGATTACTGTGTGTTTATCAAGTTTTTCGACCCGGTGATGGTAGATAGAATTTGTAGTAAATTTGGAAAGAAAGTTGAATTCTTGCACAGAGACGGCACTAAAAGTATGGTCACCATTAAAAGAGCTGACACAGATTTGCGTACTGTTCGTGTTCTCAATCTGCCTATAGAAATTGACAATGATAAAATTAAGGAAGCACTTGCAAAATTTGGAGAGGTGAAAGAAATCACTAACGAAAGATGGGGGCCCCAGTACAAATTACAATGTTTTAACGGTGTGAGGTCGGTGGAAATGGAAGTTAAAACTAACATCCCGTCTCACATAACCGTAGATGGTTGCAGGGCACACGTTGTATATACGGGACAGACACCTACCTGCCACGTTTGCAACGAATCAGGACACTTTCGGCAAGACTGTCCGCGTCGTGTGTTTGTGTTAAAAAATAACCTAACGCAGCGGCGAAAACTAACCCTGGATGAGGTATTACCCACTAGTAATTCTGCAGAAGCTGAAGTAAATCAGCCTAAACCTGATATTCAATCAACTGAGAGGACCGAGTTTCCACCTTTACCAGTCCCACCGGTTTCCGAGTCCGTTTCACTTGACAACGACTCACAAAAAAAGAAACGACCCTTGGAACCCAGTGATGATCTTTCCGACGAGGATTCATCTCGGAAAGCTCACGCTGTGCGCAAACCGAGACCCGCAGTTGCGGAAGAAGTAGTAGAATGCGCAAGTATGCAGGTTGATCCCGCAATACAAGCAATTCAGGAGGATCGCCCGGTAGAATCGGCACACACAGTGGCAGAGCAAGAAAGTATAACACCACTCCCTGCCGCTGTGCCCGAAGTTCAACTTCCGCCCCAGCGCGAGCTGCCCATTGACGTCACTGGTAAACAGGAGCTGCCCACCGTCCCTCCGCAGCAGTCCGCGGCAGGAGGGAAGCAGCAGGACGAGTGTGCCCAGCTGCCGACCACGTACGCCAGCCAAGTTGCGGCACTGGCACTGGCCGGCGGCGGCATCACGACCACCGCGAGCTCCCACGAGACTCGCCGCAAACAGAAACCGCAGCCGAATCTTTCTGTAGCACGCAATGCAGGAAAATCCAAACCGGGGAAAGCAGACTCGAAACCCAAAAACATCAGTTACGAAATTGTCCACGAAGATCAACACGGAAGTCGTACTAAGGAATCCGCCGATACCCGCCCGCCAGATAGCAAAGACTAGTCAGGATGTCCGTGTTCATTGCCATACAGTATACTCAGGATAAGAACTTTTACGGAAAACATTTGTCACCTTTCCGTGGTAGCACATGCTTAACCCTTCCTTTGCTGCAGTTCACATCTTAAGTTCGACATGATGCAAGCATACTCCATAGCCACAATAAATATAAATAAAATTACGTCGCAGTTGAAACTAGCCTCTCTTAAGGAATTTTTACGTGAATCTGGGACAGATATTGCCTTTTTACAAGAAGTATGGACCAATGACCTTCAGATCCCAGGTTACAATGAAATTTTAAACGTCTGCCCAATCTCAAACGTTGGAACAGCCATTTTATTAAGAGAGGGGATTCCGTATGAAGATGTCGAGAGACTCGAATCAGGGAGGGCAATATCCACCAAAATTTTCGATACTACCTTTATTAATGTTTATGCCCCATCAGGTAGCTCTCATCGCTCGGAAAGGGCCTCGTTCTTCAGAGAAGAATTAATTTACTTGCTGCGGAAAAATCCAACTAGTCTGGTGTTAGGTGGTGACTTTAACTGTGTCATCAATCGAAAGGATCAGACACCTAATTTTAACG
Organism: Locusta migratoria; assembly: GCA_026315105.1. Classification (NCBI taxonomy): domain Eukaryota; kingdom Metazoa; phylum Arthropoda; class Insecta; order Orthoptera; family Acrididae; genus Locusta; species Locusta migratoria. Next base: position 764,399,951 of record CM048745.1, read on the forward strand.
GCTCACCTGAACTCAAGCAGTTAGTTAAAGACCTACAACTGAAAGATGCCTGTGAACTCTTAAAACCGTCTACTGTCGAGTATACATATGTGACGGCTACCTCACGCAGCAGAATAGATCGCGTCTACGTGTCAACGAACTTGGAACGATCTCTTCTCAAAGTTGAAACCATACCTGTTTACTTCAGCGATCACAGTACTGTTGTCACGTGTCTCAATCTAAGCCGACAACCAACACGACGTTTCAGGTATCAGTGGAGCTTAAATGTTTCCATATTACGCGAAGAAGACCTAGAAGGAGAAATTAAAGATGCGTGGGAAGTATGTCTACGATCAGTAGGAAGATATCCTACGGTTCTCGGTTGGTGGACGAAGCAAGCTAAACCTAAACTGCGGAGGGTTCTCCGGCAGTTCAGTGCACGGAGACATAGAGAACTGAAGGATACCATGGAATATTATTATACTGTCCTGAGACAACTGTATGAACGGGCATGTGTGTCACCGGCTAGAATAGAAGATATCAAAAAAATTAAAGCGAAGCTGCTAACTCTCAAAAGGAATCAACTGGAAGGTCTCCAAGTCAAATCAAAAGCCAAAACTGTTTCTGAAGATGAAACAGCATCCTTGTACCATCTATTACGACATGCACGAAACAGACGGACAAACTTTATCCAAGAAATTGAAACGGAGAATGGACAAATTCTAACAACTCAACAAGAGATCACCACCGAAATCTTTCGGTATTATGAGGAATTATACTCGGAGAATCAGCTTGAAGATGAAGCACTAGAAAATTTCTTAAGTAGCATTATACCTTGCTTATCAGATGAAGAAAATGAAAGACTTCTATCCCCTGTTAGCAACGAAGACTTGTACCAAATTGTATGCACCTCTCCGCTGAAGAAATCTCCAGGTCCAGATGGAATACCGGTTGAATTTTATAAACGATTTTGGGGTTTTATTGGGGACAAAATGGCAGACATTGCAAATGAAATTCTTGACGGAAAACTAATACCAGTTGAATTCAAAGAGTGCAAAATTGTTTTAGTTCCAAAGAATACTGGGAAAAAAGATTTACAAAACTACCGCCCCATCTCATTATTAAAATCCGATTACAAGATCATCTGCAGGATCATAAATACCAAACTCCTTTCTGTTGCCCAAAAAATTATCAGTCCTCATCAGTCCTGCGTTGCGGGTAGGAGTATCTTTAAAAGTATTTCTGAATATAGAGATTTAATTTCACTGACGGCCACTACAAATATTAAATGTGCCTTGCTTTTTATAGATTTTTTCAAAGCATTCGACTGTGTGAATCATAGTTATTTATTGCAAACTATGAGGAAAATGGGTTTCCTGCCCAGGTTTATTAACATGATTAAAAACATAGCTACCGATATTAAAGCTAACATCGTGGTTAACGGTCAAGACACTAAGCAATTACAAATCCGGCGAGGTGTCCCACAAGGAAGTCCACTTTCTATGTTCCTGTTCATGATAGCCTTGGAGCCTTTCCTACGTACAGTTCATTCCAAACTCATGGGTATAACCTTGTTTGGACAGAAAACAGCGGTAACGGCATATGCTGATGATGTGGGAATTATAGTTCGGAACAAAGATGACGTAACAAAAGTAGAAGAAATTGTGAGACATTACTGTCTTGCTTCTGGAGCCACCACCAATGCTAACAAAAGCAAACTTTTGAACCTTCGGGGTCTGGCTCATCTACGGATACCGTGGGCGCAGCAAGTCGTCAAACACAAAACGTTGGGCACTATTTGGACCGCGTGCCCTTTGAAAACGACTGCCATGAACTGGAAGGATACTCTGAGGAAAATTCAAGGGTCCGTCATTGGGAACAACGTCAGAAGCATGAACTTGATACAACGGACGAAATTTGTCAATACTTGCATCTTCTCCATTGCGTATTATACGGCACAAGTGTACCCCGCACCAATAATGATAACGAAGAAGATTATGTCTCTTGCTACCAACTTTCTATGGAAAGGGCAATTTTTCAGAGTAGCCGCCAAAACAGCTGTGTTGTACCCGAAGAATGGAGGCCTTGGCCTCGTAGATATTAGGAGCAAGGCCTCGGCTTTGTTCATAAAACGAACGACTAACATTCTGAGGTTATACCCGGACAGTATCACAGCAAAGATCTTTCAATGTGTGACGCCTCTAAGCCTGCAGCCACCCATAGATGTGAGAAAAATACACCCACGACTCCGTCATATAAGAATTTACTACTTGGAAACGAGCTACCACAGCGGAATCATGGCTCACTCTAGAAATGTAACTGCAAAAGAAATTATACAAGAAAGGAATGAAAATGAGGGACTTAATAAAGTAGCACATAAATACCCGAATGTTAACTGGGCAGCCGTGTGGAAAAACATAAATCTTCAGTGTCTATCTTCAGATGTAATTTCCGCATGGTACAAAGTTGTCAACAACGTCGTAAGTACGAATGAAAGGTTACATGCAGTGGGACGAAGTGACACCAATCTGTGTTCAAAATGCAACTTAGTTGACACAATTCAACATAGATTCGCCTGTGGGGGCCACATAGATTCCTGGAAATGGGTAAGGAGAAATATTGCACTCCTTACGAGATCGAACCCGGAATATATTTCCTCAGAGATAATTTGTAGGCCGCAAACAATATACTACCCTGCAACAAAAAACAACGCTGTGCACTGGCTAATAGGAAAATACGTGGCTTATGTGGTAGACAATTTAGGTACTGACAATATTGTAGAATTTATTGTGTATTTGACATGTGAGTATCATAAAACCACAAAATATATGGATCACAAAAGAAAATATGGAAATATGCTGAAAATTACATTTGAACGAATAGGTGTCGGCTAAATATCGGCTGGAAATTTTTAAAAAGGATTTTATGAATATAACCAGCAAAGACACTAGGTTGCTGAA